>JAFMOC010000008.1:3030000-3067500 GCA_019802505.1 Corydoras sp. C115
TTATTATAGGGGGGGTCACGGTGGCTTAGTGGTTAGCAGGTTTCCCTCTCAGAGCTGGGTCCAGATTAGATGGGTGGAGCCTTCATGTTTTCTCTGTGTCCACATGGGTTTTCTCCGGGTTTTCCGGTTTCCTCCCACAGTCCAAAAACATGGATTCAAGTTCAATTGGTCGCTCTAAATTGCCCCTATCTAAATTGCCAATATATGTTATGTGTGAGTGTGTGCTTAGCGATGGATTGGCACCCTTGCCTGACAAAATTATTAGTGTTGATATATAATTGCTATAATTATTGTTGTTGTTATTATTATTTGGATTTTCTTTGGTTTCACAAATTTTCAGCTACTTATCCTAATTAGAGTCGGAGTTGGTGTTAGTGTTAGAGCCTATTTCAGCACTCACAGTGCCAACAGTGAAAC
The DNA here is from genome assembly GCA_019802505.1 of Corydoras sp. C115. Taxonomy (NCBI): domain Eukaryota; kingdom Metazoa; phylum Chordata; class Actinopteri; order Siluriformes; family Callichthyidae; genus Corydoras; species Corydoras sp. C115. The sequence goes on from JAFMOC010000008.1 coordinate 3,030,418, forward strand.
AACACATTTATTGTCCTGAAATAAAACCCAGAACCATCTGGCTTTAATGTGAAACTGTTTCTTACTGAGACACCTTTCCAATTGTTTTTTACAGAATATACATGACTTTAATGGTGCATTCAGATTTGTAGTTGCAATAGTTCAGACCAAATCATAAATCAATACAATATTGCATTTCAGTTCTGGTTCGCATAGAATAATAAGCTTTCTTTTGGAAGACATAAACACACGTCACATGGATGAGAGCAGAACCCGATAGCAGAGCTTATATGACATTTTATTTTTTCAGCTGAACTCTCATAACTTCTGGAATAATGCTGTGTGCTGGACTGAATAGCCTCATGGGAATTTACAGCTAAAAATGTACAAAGAATTTTTTATGTTTTAGGGATTAAATAGAACAGCTAGGCAATCTTCCTTCACACAGACCACAAAAGTAATCACTTCCCCACAATATCTCTAATTTTGTGATGTATATATTTTCTATTAACATAGATTCATTTCTTTGGTTCAGTCATCAGGGGTTCTGTCTTTTGGATTCAAAAAATATTATCTTAATCTTTGACACACAGTCAAAATCTGTATTTCTTATTTAACTAAAAAACAAAAAAAAAAATATTTAAATAATTTAAATTGAATTTAAGTCAAATAGTTACTTATGTGGGAATCTTTCTTTTCAGCTGTTCACTGGGCAGTCACTTAGTCTAAGCAGTGTCATTAGATACAGGTGTCTCAGTTGGGAGCCACTAAAAGCACACACAACTGCTCGTCACTTAAACAATATGGGAAAGTTGTGCTGATCCTGCAGATAATCAGAAAAAAGCAATGTCGTTTTTTTAAAAAGCCCTAATACTTTTTTTCTTATATTTTCTAAATCGTCAACCATACAGAATCCACCAGTTTGGCATGCATTGTCGGTCAAAAAGCAATACATCAATACATTATCAGACAAAAGCAATACAAAAAAAATCTGAACAAATCTCATTCAGGCCTATAAGTAGATCAGAATACAGTATTTATATCAGCTCAGTTAATCCCTGTAACAATTTTGCTACACCATCGTACAGATCAAGCTGTATATAGCGAGGAATGGCATTTTAAAGGAAATAAAAATCAATTCAGTGACACTAAAAGCTACCTTATGTGAAAGACGGTGTTTGCATGCTTTCTGAGATTCCTGCATGTGGTTGTTTACACAACTTGTGCGAAGGTGAGAGAATAAATGCAGTCTCTGTGAGTATGTATATGTGAGTTTGCAGCTGTGGCATGTACCACAAACCCCTAACTTCACTGTTTAACCAGGTGTGGACATACTGTCTTTCCTCTCTGTTAAGCGCAGAACGACTTTCAACAGAACAATGGATTTATACGAAAAGCATACAGTGCTATCTTATGCATCAGGGTAAACTTTGGTTACATTCAAGTTACCACCTTTTTTTTTCTTTTTTGAAAAAACCCACGACTAAAATATCAGGCCACAGACTCCAGCAACTGATCGGCATTAGTTTAAACAGATAAATTAGGTTTAAACAGTGAAAACTAGGTCTGTACCTAGACTGTTTTTCCATATATTGATTTTATTTATCTTACTTGTTTCTGAAAAGGTTGTTGATGAAATTCACAGGTCTGGTTTGTACTTATTTTCCTCTATTTCTTTATCAGTAGACAGTCTTAGCATGAGCCATTATTCTTTCACACAAAACAAGAGTTGCTGCTCCACTGTTTCCCTCCTCTCTGTCCTGTTATTCCTCTGCTGCAAGGCCTTCTGAAGATGTACCATGGTTTTGCATTGAGCTCGTACCTCTGTCATACTGTCTTTTCACTCCACCTCTCCAAACCCCTGATGACAGGTTAGTTTCCATAAACTTTGCTGACTGAAAGTTGTAGGTGGGGGAAAGTGGGTTTAAATAGAGCAATTGAAGCTGAGGGTGAGCGAAGGCTACCAGACAAAAGATGAGAAAGGGGGTTTTCAACGAACATGGCTGAATTGCATTAAGGGAATGAGGAGAGCCTGAAACAACAACAGCTGACGCAGTTTGCTGACAAGTCCAACATTTGTCAATGACAGGAAGATGCATAATGACATTCATCACTTCACCAATTGATTTTACCTTACATTTTTTAATTACATTCACATACAATTAGTGACTTGACAGACTTTTTTTAAATTTAGCATGAATTAGACTTGCCAAGCAAAGGAATCTGTTGTGAATCAACATAATACATAATAATAGTTTAACCCATTTCCTTTGATATTTAAGGCAATATTAATGATTTAATCTTAAAACAGCAGCTCCATAATGACTTTAATGATGTACAGACTTAATAAGTAGAACAGCACCTGTTTTATCAATATGTAATCATATTGACATAATATACCAGAAAAGTAAGTTACATTTGTGCAACTATGCATTATTTTACGCTTATTCCTATATTAGGATTGTGGGGAGGAGTTCCCTATGCCGATCCAGAAGAGATGGACAGATACACCCAGCACAGGTTGCCAATGGGGCAATATATTTCAAAGAGCAGCCAATTCACCTTGATTCCCTGTTTTCGGACTGTGGGAGGAAAACAAATAATGCAGCGAAAACTCCACCCATATCAGGATTTGAACCTGGACATATGATTGCATAATTCTGTAATATTACTCTGCCTTGTCAGTTAAAATGGTTATTTCTCTTTTGAGGTTGTGCTTGTGGTTTTCTTATTCTAGGGCTTGTCAACAAATGAGGGGATTTTAAACTACAATTTGTATATAGCAGTGTAAAATTAACTACACTCTGAAACCGTAGGGGAATCCCAGGGGGCAAGCATTTTATAATGTTGTTTTAAGTATTTTGGACTGTCACCGAACTCGCTTTAATTCTCTCTCTATTCGAGTTGCCTTGCGTTGCAGTTTAAATTCCAATAAAAAAGTTTTGACAAACATAAGTAGAAATCTTTGACAATGCAGTCAGTTTTACGGACAAACGCAAATAAAACCATTTAAAAACTGATGTCATATGTGTATATTTACATTTTAACATTAGACTATATATAAGACCTGTGTTTTTATCAGGCATATTAAAAAATAGACCATATAGGCAATATATTTGTGTTTTGGCCGCTGGCTCTAATTGGTTAATTAATGTTCTTACAGCAAATCTAAAACTGCTCTGCTGCAAAAATGACAATGTCTCTTCAAAAAGGGCTAAATCAAAGGATGTTATGGTTAAAATCCTACACATAGTGCTAAAAGTAATGTAAAGTGATCTATTTTGCATACTGTGCTAACACACAGAGGTATTTGTCCTCCACAATTAACCCATCCATGCAGTGAAACACACTCATATACACACACTGGTGAAGTCCAGAGTGGTGAGCATCCCTGTACACAGCGCCCAGGGAACAATTGGTGTTAGGTCCTTTGCCCAAGGGCAATTCAGGCATAGTACTTAGTGGGACTGGAATGGAACCGGGGACCTTCAGGTCACAAAGCTGGTTCCTTAATCACAATCTTACTAATGCCCGTAAGAAGTGCTAGAGAAGAAAGCTCAAGAAAGCTTGAGGCCCACATGTCTTCTTTTTAAAAACCTAAAAAAACACTTAATTTTTTTATGATTCAGAATATGAAATTCATGCATCCAAGTAATAAAAATATACTTTTAACTAAAAGATTTGTCCTTGCCTTTTAAGCTTATTATTTTGCTGAATATGGCATCATGTGACATCTCATTTGGGCTACAGTAGTGTTTCAGTGAAAGAGTTGCAGTGTCAGATCATAACAAAACTATAATATCTATCCAACTTGGATGTTGTCTTTTGAGTTGTATATTTATATTTATATTTTGTATACTGTATACTTTATGGGCGGCAATGTGGCTTAGTGGTTAGCACGTTCGCCTCTCAGCACTAGGGATTCCCGGTTCGAATCCCCATCTGGGTGGAGTTTCCATGTTCTCCCCGTGTCCGCACGGGTTTGCTCCGGGTTCTCCGGTTTCCTCCCACAGTCCAAAAACATGGAGCAAGTCAATTGAGTTCTCCAAATTGCCCCATGTAGAGTGTGTCTGTGTGAGTGAGTGTGTGCCCAGCGATAGATTGGGGCACCTGTCCTGGGTGTATCTGCCCAGTGCCCGAAACATTCTCCCCTGGATGGGCATGGGGAACCCCCCCTGCGACCCTAATATAAGATAATGAATGAATGAATGTATGCTTTATACCGATGTTCTACACCATGTACAAAAATTTCACTTCTTTTTTTAAAACTCTGTGCGAGCCATTGCAACAGAATTTGGTTCTGCGTACACTAAGTGTATAATGAATTACAATAAAAGGTTATCTATCTATCTATCTATCTATCTATCTATCCATCTATCCATCTATCCATCTATCCATCTATCTATCTATCTATCGATCGATCGATCGATCGATCGATCGATCTATCCATGTATTACTGTAGTAAGATTACGCTGCCCTAATATTCAACATTTAAAACAAATGTGTGTTCAGATAGTTTACATGATGTAAGTGATAGTACAATTATTATTTGTTTTAAACCCAACCATTGTTTAAAAATTGATTTTCATGGTGGACTCTGTGGTTAGGCAAACCACTTGCACTTTTTCATCAACTGCATGCCAATTGACTGGTGATATTTATCGCAACTATGCTAAAAAGGAAGACTTTTGTCTGACCAGTAGCCTTGCAATGTGGTGTCACACACTCCCTCTGGTGAGAAAACATTTGGGGTGCTGCCAAGCACCACACCGTGCTAAAAGTGTGTGTGTGTGTGTGTGTGTGTGTGTGTGTATGGATGGTTATATCTGGGAGACAGATGGATCAGAAATGGATGGGTTCTTATTAAAATATGCATTTTGAACAGATACATACTTTAACACATGTAATTTTACACACATATTACACACACACACTGCCCAGTGATAGTTTGGCGCCCTGTCATGTGTGTATTTGACCAGCGTTCAAAACATTCCTTCCTTCCTGGATGCACATGGGGGAACCCCCCCCCCACTATCCCCCTGTAGATTGTGCTAAAATTATCATCATTATCTTAATCCTCTATTTCACACTATATGGGGCAATTTAGAGCATTCAATTTACCTTAAATCTGTTTTTTTTTTTAAATGTTGTTCACATCACATGAAAAATCTGATTTAAAAATATCTTCAATCATTACAAGGATGACCAAACATGTACAATAATTTCAACACCTACGAAAACTATTTAAATATGATTTTAATGTTAGGGTTAGGTTTTCAGGGTTATATGGATAAAGAGGAGTTATTTGGAGTCTGTTGAGGTCTGAGGCTTGTTACTCCTGAAACCATGTCCAAGAAAAGTTTTAGAGCAGATTGGCTTTTATGGATTCAGGATCAGAGTCATGTCCCCTACATAAAAAATTTGCTGCCTAGTATCCATCCAGACACCGGTTAGTCTTTCTACCACTGAAGGAATGCATGCTGTCCATTTACTATTAAGAGAAAATCTTGAAGGAGTGCAAATACATTCCTCCAGCAAATTTTACGGGTACTGCCTAGGTGTATTGTTACAACGGTCCTACAGCCAGTTTCCTTTTATTTGTTTCTGGAATGTTCAAGTTTTATACCTTCAGATATGTTGGTCACTCTGCTGTGAGGTGCGCTGAAAAAAAAAACTGCTAGGACATTAACACATCACTGTTCTTATACAGGAGAGGTAAAGATACGGGCTCTGACCCCCCCCCCCCCCCCCCCCCCCCCCACCTTTTCATGTAAAACAAACACAGAACGCTGGCACGAAGGCGCTCATAACAAAATTGACCTTATCAGATCTGAGGCTCGAGCTGTACAGAGAAGAGCATGTCTTAATCTTAAAAGATTAGTACACACAGTATTTCTTATAGAGCCACTTTCTTTACTGGAATATTATTAGAACATATTACCTGTACGTACAGCTGGAGTTCATTTCAACATCGGTAAACAAGATTACCTACTGCAAAATATTTGTGAGACAGAGTTGTGTTGCATAAACAGTTACAAAGAATGGTGTATTTCACGTCACTATTTCGAAATACAGAGACAAAATGACAAAGAACTGAAAGAGAAAAGAAAAACTAAAAAAAGGAAAAGTTTGGACTATAATTTGTTTCACGAGAAAGCCAGCAAAGTTTTCATTCTGCCTTGCTTTCTGCGATTTGCTAAGACTGTAGCTCCAGCCCACCCAAGAAGCAGCAGCAGCCCATGGGCATAAATCTGAGAGCCTGACTCAGTGAATTTAATCTACAGCTCTCTCGCTCTCTCTCTCTCTCTCTCTCTCTCTCTCTCTCTAACTCTCTCTCTCTCTCTGCAGCACACACTCACTCACTTTCTCTAACACACTCTTAAATTCTCTCTCATCTCCCATCTTTCTTCTTCTTTCTCTTTTAGTTCCCACTCCCTTTCTCATTGTGATCTCTGTCTATCCCACCCACAAGTCTGTAACAAAACAAAACTTTCTCAACACTCGAAAAACATGACTATATTAGTATTTAGGTGTTTGCACTGTAGTTTTTACTGTGATTGTCCCAGAGGCAACTACATAATAAGACATGTCAGAACAGCAAAATTGAGTAAAGGGTGATCAATATTAGATGTGAACTGCTTGTGCATGTCTATGAGGATTTTTTTTGTCTGTTTTTTGGTCTGATTTCTTTAATGAAGTAAACTAGTATTAACAGCAAAACACCTCTACACAGGGTTACAATCAGGCCCATTTTATTATTGTTACAAAGATATTTTAACAAGCTTTTACTATACTGCATTTAATCTGGAGGCAAAGAAACTTGCTGATAAACACTTCAAATCCCTGTATTGTTTTAAGCAGATCACCTAATTAAGTGGTTTCTCTGGTGTATCTAATTTGTCAAAGGCTGAAAATCCAAGTGAGAAGAAAAGAAACATCAGAGCCATGTAATTATACTGATGACAGCACAAGAATCCACAGTCGCTGTGGCAACCAGGGCGAATAATAAACATCACTCCCCTTCTTTTCTCAACGAGGTGGACATTAGTGAGTCATCATCATCCACATGTACACACACAAGAGCACAGATTGCAAGTGGGATTATTTCCGATTCTGGCTGTATACAAATTGATTTAAACTTAATAGTCAAATAGACAAAGAATATATATTCTGTGTTTTTAATGACAACACTAGTTCTGTTAGTTAAATATAAATACATTTAGAAAGTGATGCTTGTAGAATACTCAAAAAATTAGGACAGAGGTAAAAAATTAAGTTCATATTAACACTTTTCGGGAAGTTTTCACAATTATCAGTTTAACTGCCTACAGCTGAGTACATCATGATTAAATATTAAAGAAGAATATTTTACTTTTGCAAACAAAAATGGGTCATGGTTTATGATTTTTTTCTAACTTTATGGGAAAATTGTCAGTCAGTTTATTTTCGTTTGGAATTTTGATTTTATAAATCATAATAATGTTCCATTAATTGCCCAGATGTTACAAAAAAGCCAAAATCATAATACTACTACCAATGTGTTTCACAAAATAAGGTTTTATTGCTGTAATGTAATGTTTTTATTTCTCCAGACATACTTATTTAATCCAAATCTATATCAGTCTCATCTGTACACAAAATAATATTCTGGCTGTCAAAGGGATTGTTAGCAAAGTTCAGAGAGGAAACAAAGTTCTTTTGGCAGAGCAGTGGCTTTCTCCATTGAAATCCATCATGATTGTTCGTTTTGCTCCTGATAATCACTCAAGAACATTAACACTAGCCAATGTGGAACATTCTTTTATTTAATTACACTGGTTTATTCTGTGACCTCTTAAACTATTCCACAAGGCATCATATTTGTTACTTAATCATGCCTGGGCAGCTATAATGTTCTAAATGTGGATTAATGCAGTGCAAATTCTTTGTTGTTGATTTTTATAACCTTTTTTAGTCGGATAAGCATAAACAGCTTGTCTGGAGCCATCAGAAATCACCTTGGTGTTGTAAAGATTTTTAATAGAAGACTTTAGTAGATCCCTGTTCTTTGAATAAAACAGAGCATCTTCATGCATCTGATTAAAATCCCATTCATTCAAATAACCTGACTTTATATTCACCCTTAAATTCTGTGCTAATCCTGAAGATTATTTCCCTTATCCATTATATTTTACTTAATCCTATACTAGGCGTATACAATATTCTACACCAGAGAACGTTTTGGGCGCTGGACAGATACACCCAGGACAGAGCGCCATTCCAATCCTCTGGGCACACACTCACTCACACACATTATATAGGGGCAATTTAGTGCAGTAAATTTACCTTGAATCCATGTTTTTATTTTTGGACACGCGAAAACATGGAAACTCCACCCAAATCGGAGAATCAGGATCCTCAATGCAGAGAGTGGACCGTGCTAACCACTAAGCCACTGTTCCACCCCCTTAATGAATTAAGAATGATTATTATTTTATTTGTTTGATTTGTTTCTTTTTATCTACTTTTAGTCAATTTTTACATTAAATGACATTGAACATAATAACACAAACTGGCTGGTGTAACTGTAACTAAGAGTTTTAATCCATATTGTTAATGGCCCCAAACACGTGTTGTGTTAAAAACATTAGGATTTCTTTCATGTTTAATATTGGCATGGAATTTCATATAATTGCCTCCAGACCACAGAGGACTGGTATCAGTCAGTATTTGCTGACATACACACAGGTGCACAATAGAATACCACAGACATATGAACCCTTCCCACAAGAAACAATGAAACTTCAGAGAGACTCGATGTCAGTGTAACAATGCCCCACTTCTGTGTGTCCAGTGGATGTTTGTGTACACTCCAGCCAAATGACCATTCGACTTAATAGCCAATTCTCTGGGTTTAACTCAATTAGCCAACTGTTTCAACATGCAACACAAGACTAATTCAATGTGCACTTCAATCAAAGAGGCTACTCTTCTTTCCACAACTTCTTTAGAAGATAAAGTTTCAGTTCTTCTTTGCTTAATTTAAACTCTTTAACACATGCTCTGCAAAGCTAGAAAGAGAATTGTGTGAAGCTACACGCTCAATTTTGGATCTTGCACCTGGATCTCATTAACTACAGTATTATAACTAATATCTGCCACATGGTTTATCTCAAAGCCATGTGGCCTAATCAGAGCCACTGAGCCAAAATGATCACGGGAACAATGTAAAAAAGAAGGATTAGCAATATGAAGCAGCGCAGTGAGTCATAACTAATCAGTAGCTTCATCTTATATTAGATAAAATAAATAGTAATTTACATGTTTTAGTTTACGAATATCATCAAAATAATCTATATTCTGAATTTATAGCTAAATTTATCAATAGTAAAGCTTTTTATTTTTGCTGCAGTGTATTTTTGGCAGCACCTATTGTCCTGGTTGGTCTAAAGTGTTGATCCCTAGTGAACATCTAATGCCTTTGCCCCTTTGTGTCAAACCTACAACACTGAGTACTGTTGAACTCCTCCCCCTATACAATAAGTCCCACTGGTTCACCAGAGACACTGAACCAACTTTTAAAATGCTGCCATATTAAGGCACATACCTGAAAGCCTGTTTTTTTCTATAATGATGTCATTTAATACTTACTACACCAGTGAGTTTTAATAATACATTAAACTTGATTATAGAAAAATTCCTGAAAAAGTCTTCAGGCCAGAACAGTAAAAGGATGTGAATATTTTAAACAAAAGAAATTAAAAGAAAACTAAAAAGCATGCAAGAAAAAAAACTGAAAACATTTATTTTCTTCTTGTTTTCTGCCTTCATATGCATAAATCCAGAAAGATTTCGAAAAAAACAAATGGCTTGTTGGATAGAGAAACATAAAGAGAGACTGAAAGAGAGAACATTTAGTTAAAGTCTCTTTTTGCCTGTCCCTCTCTCGCTCTCACTGGCTGGTGCACGGATGGACAGCTGCTATTAAACTCTGATTGTTTCAGGTTCACAGGGTGTGAAAGGGGCTGATTGGGGGCTTCGCTCCCTATGAGGGTGGTCTCGACACTGGGGGAGGAGTGGAGGGGTGAGGTGAAGTTAGGGCTCACGTGACAACTGCATCTTGCTGCGCAGACTGAAAAAGGAATCCAGTGTGGAAAAAACATGCCACTTGTTGCCGCCTGCCTGCCTGCCTGCTTAGTGACACTGCTTAAAGAGGCACCCAAATACATTTATAACTATTTTCATTTTTCACTCGTTAAAAAACTTGTTAGGAAGAATAATCCTAAAATCAGTTTAAAAAGTTCGTAATTTAAATTACTGCATTAATTACAATGAACAGGGCTGGACATTAAGCATCTGCAAAACTGATTTAGGGTTAGTGCCCTTCTGGTAGAAATGTATCATTACAAGTAACTCTAAACATTTCTGCGATGAGTTGAGCTTTTACACATAACCAGATCACAACCAGAATGTAGAAATATAGCATGAAATATTTCTATATGATGTTCTAGTTAATAAAAAATTTTAAGGTTAAAAATGTCAATTGTGATACATTACATAATATATATATATATATATATATATATATATATATATATATATATATATATATATATATATATATATATATATACACACATATATATATATATATATATACACACACACATATATATATATATAATTAATCATATATATATGTATATTATGAATAATTTTCCAGAATTTTCAAATTTTTTTCTCATTGAGTAATTCAAATTTAGTATTCAATTTGGACTGCAAACTTAAAAAATGTTAAAGGAGGGCAAAATAATAAAATAAATATACAATTAACACGGGTAACAGGTGAGGTTTGTAAGTCTGACCAGCTGCTGCATATTATATTGAGTGATTTGGAGAATTTGAAGAAATCTCAGACTTGGTTGGGCAGGACCTCAAACTCCTTTAAAAGTGCATGACCCTTGAGTGCTCAGACTGTACTACATTGGTGGTCACTTTTGTCCATACCATGTGGTGCAGTTGCAATCCAGTTTACATTTCTATTACAAGTTGGACCAATCTGCAGTCCTCCCTGCTGAGCTCGTTTCAGACATTCTCCTTAGCAGACTCAAAGTAAACCGGCTCTGCACCTCTTAGGTTTAACATAAACCCTAAAGATGACAGAGCTTGTGAAGTGGAATGCCAAACATGCTGTGCGTGCCAAGTCATGCGATGCCGCATCAGACCACAGCATACAAATAAAAACATGTCAGATAAAACATCGTCATGCTATTGTGAGAAACAAAGCCACATGGGCTTGAGAATACTTCACTAGAACATGTCACTTATAGAGGCCAATAGTGCATTTAAAATGTGACTAACACTGTAACACAATAAGTGAGACAAATATGAATTATGTACACAAACACTGTTGCGTTTTCATTTTAGATACAAATCTGTGTGAAATGAGGTGTGTTCAGTATTCTACTTACTTAAGTATGAAAATTAGAAAGTTTTTTTTTTTAGAAAGTCAATGCTAATTTCAGACTATATGATCTTTATAGACATAACATGTGCATGCTTGGTTGTCCTGTCTACAGACTAGACCAGTCTCTAATTTACTGTATTGTGATCTGTCCAAGAGGAGAATCAAATTCTGATCATGGATTCTAAAAACTTAATCCTTTTATTAAGCAAGAATGGGCAAAACATCCACAAAGAATTAGTATCCTCATATACAAAGCAATAAACAACTATTAATAATAATCTTGTAGTAAATATGCAGCTGGGTTTTTGCTTCTTCTAGGCATATATTTATCTTAACATATATATATATATATATATATATATATATATATATATATATATATATATATATATATATATATATATATATATTAAAAAATAATTAACCTTTTAGTAATTTATAAGAATTATGAATTACATATTTTTGTTTTTATTAGTGTTGTATTTATTGTATTTATACAACAATATTTAGTTTTAAATGTAAGATGATGCTAATTTTTTTAAATTACATATATAAAATGTATAGAAAATAAACCAAGTAATTTCTATAATAACAGTTGGTACCATGTCATTTAAGCTTCTCTATTCTTTATTTTATTTTAATTGGCCATACACTATAGACAACTGACAATATTTCAACAAATGCAGCTTCATACGATGTAAACAGTTGTTAAAAACTGAAAAAGTTGCATTAACTAAAAGAAGAAATAGCCCAGGTTTTTAGGGAGAGAAAGCTCAACCCATGTACGACATCGGCAACCAAACACTGTTCAGATTGTCTGTCTCCATTTAAACATTTGCTAAGTTGACAATCGCTTCCCTTATAAGGGCAAAAAACTACATTATGATACGGATAGAATGCTGAGTTACACCCGAGCAGACAATTGTGTTCCAGAAGTTCTTAACCGATTGACAATATCAATATCTCATATTCATGCTTGTAGAGACATCACAATTTTGTCAGTTTCCCTGTACCCTTGTATTAGTAGATCCCATGTCTATATTGCATGGCTGAGCAAGATACTTGCAAGCTCATCGTGTCATTCTGTTCATGTTACAGGACACAAGATAACTGTGGTAATGAGTGTTCATCAAATCCGGTGGTTACAACTGTATTAACTTGAACATTCATTAACTGTTCTCACTCACTCAAGCTCTCCAAAAATTGAAATCATTATCAGGATATAAGTTTTTGTGATAAACATGTTACATTTTATATCAATTATTGTGATATTGTTTTCTAAAATACATGATATCAAAAGTAAGTATATACTCTTGATGTAGCTCATCTATTACTGCATTCTTAACTAAAATGCCTTTCCTAGATCTTTGTGCATTTTTTTTAGTTATTTGGCTCAGTTTGACCCGTTGACCGAGAACCTGGGTTTGCAGTTCTGTATCACACAGGGTGTGTGATGATGAACTGATCACGTGCTCATGTCCAGTGCATTCCATTCACCTTGTTCATCATGTCAAGCTTTTTAAATGTCGTCCTGATCAACTCACTGGTTCACAATGTTTTTTTTTTTTGACTCGCTGCAGATATCCTGAAATGCTTGTTCGATAGCTGCAAAGCCATTTAAAATGTTCTGCTCATACACTGTAAGCAGCAAGCACAACTTTCTGTCTTTCCTGCTCCCTTATTTGCTTTCCACATAGATAAAAACAGGCTGAACTATAACTATAGATGACCAGGAACAACAAACTTGTGGCCACACAGTGATGACAGAGCCATGCATGAATCAGATAGGATCTGTGGCTTCAGTCTGCGTGTTAGGGGCTGATCCTGATGTGGTTTGGCCCCGCTTAGTGCAGGGTCCAAATGAATACAGCTTGGAGCGGCTTGCCATAGTTCAACTATTAATGGAAATGCAAATTTCCTTAGCACTGCTGCATTCCAAAACACACAAGTTAAATGTAATGGCGCTCATTAGAGAAGGTTCATTCTGCTCTGATCCCAACAAAATATGTTTGTACACGCCACTGTGTAAAACCACACAGCACAGTTACCTAAAGTAGCATGCGGAGAAAAAAATACTTTGTACTTTCAATGTTTGGATTGTAGTTTGCCATCTGATATTTATATCTTGCTTGTACTAACTAGATAGCACAAGCTGGCTAGCTCATACTTTTAGCTTTATGTATTATAATCACAGCTGAAAAACTGTAGGCAGACTGTGATGGGGTACAATCTAATCGGCATTTCAGCAAAATACAGAAAAATTAACAGAAACTATGACTATTTACTTCATAAAACAGGATGTGACTGACATTTCACTATAGGCATGCAGACATTCTGTATAAGAGAGAATGCATGCATTAAAAAAAAAACCACCTAATCTGTACAGCTATACATTATTACCTAGTGATAGAACAGCATGAAACAAATGAAATACCTCTTTGAAATTTTCTTCAAACATTAAACAAGATGTGAAGCCAAGTCAGGCGAAATGAACTGGGTACATAATTTTGTAAACTACTTTGCAGTGCCGAAGGTGTTTCCCAGCTTTTTGGCAGCTGACACTTGGGATGGGCTTTACTACCCCCACAACCCAAATTGAGATAAATGTATGCAAAATAAATGAATGGATGGATAGTGTAATATTTAAAATAAACTACATTTATTAATAAAAGTACAGTTTTTAAAAGGCAGAAACTTCATAAATATAACCATTTGCATATATGAAAAAAATAAATATTTTTCAATTTAATTAAAGATTATGGTTCTAATTATTATATAGAAATAATACTTTCTAAAAACTAGTAGTGTTTTATTTTATAGTGGTGATGTAAATGCTTTTTTTTCATTTCTAATATTAATTTGATCATCAAAAAGCAATAATCCATTTTTAAAAGTTTAACAATTTTTTTTCCCACACTAAAGCACTTTTCTGACACGCACTACAACCCTGGACACTCAATACATGGTGCCAATCCATCGGGCACACATACACAAATCCATGTTTTTGAAACCCTTGTTGGGGGAAACCCATGCGCAATAGATTGGGATTTGAACCTGGATCCCCAGCACTCAGATCCACCGTGCCACCCAGAACTGTATATATTGTACCCTTTTTCCAGTAGTGCCACTAAAAGTGGAAACTTAAAGCATTTAATAGAATAAGATTCTTCAAACATCCAAATATGAAGAATACCTGATTGGAGGGATGAGAAATTTTGTTCATGGCCAGTGTGTGAACTAATTTATTACAGTAAAATCTAATATTCTAAAATCTAATAATCTAAGATTTACTTATTTATTACCCAGTTACGAATTTTTATACATGACTGTGATCTGTGATGGTGAACTTTTTGCATCATCTTCTGTGCCACACAAGTGCCCCTCCTCTGGCATAAGCAAGAATGACTATGATCTACATGTGTGAAAAGGCCACTCTGAAACCGTGCTGTACCTGTTTATAAACATATAATTAATTTTTTTTTAGTAAAAATAGGGTTGTGAAGTAATCCCATACGCCCATTTGCTGTGAGTATCTATTAAAATCTTTTAAATATTAACAGTTACAAAACAAAGAGTAGCATCTCACTGCCACCTGGTAATTCATTTCCTAATGGCACTGTGTTTTTTTCTCAGCTTTATCTAATTGTTTTAACACCTTTGTTTAGGTGTCAGAATTGTCATGTGTCATGTTTTAATCTTTAAACCAAATCACCTTGTTTTCTGTTACTCCTGTTAAATATTGAATGCTGATTATCTGAGCTGTGATTAGACTGAACAATATTAATTTATAAACACTAATTTTACACTTAAAGAGATTTATTCTCTCTCTCCACACACACATTCACACACACAAAGCTCCAAGCAACAGATTGATCGTATGTGTAATATTGTGTTCTCCACAGTTTTGACAGTTGCATAAGTTGCCCTGCATACACAACCTACTCAACACATTGCTGTCAAGATCTACTATACATGGATGGTCTGGTATGTTAATAGCAAAGCAAGTTTAGCTGTGTGTGTGGTGTGTGTGTGTGGTGTGTGTGTGTGTGTGGTGTGTGTGTGTGTGTGTGTGTGTGTGTGTGTGTGTGTGCTCTCACGTGTGTGGACGATTGGGAGGCCGTGTGCTAACGAGAGCCTTTTGGCCCTAACACTGCTCCATCAGACCCTAATAATGAATAACAGGGGAGAGGAAGCAACCCTACTGTGTTATTCTCACCTCTCATGGGGCAAGTTCAGCTACCATATCAACTTGGAGCAGAACGGTGTTGGAGGAATATTTGGGTATTTCTCAAATCTCAAGGCTTTTAAATATGTGAAGTCAACAGACAGGAAATGAACAAAGACATTAAATCTGTGCAAGATGTGAGTTACACTCCCTTTAATGAGGTGTAAATGAGCTTTGTAATAAGTCCCATTTTGTAAGAACATAGAAACTAGTCTGGATATGCGTGTGAAAGTTCCTCACTCATGAAAAAAAATTCCCTACTTCATACTATTCACAGAACAAGTAATTTATGTTCAGAATTAGTTAGTTGTTGCGTTTAAGATGCTGAGATGATCTAACCACACTAAAAGCCTGACTGAGCTCTTTACACTGCAATTATGAAGATTAGTAAAGCTTACATAAGCTTTTACACTCAACATTCCGGATCTGACCCCCCCACTCCACCACTTTTTTGAAATCTTTCTTTTTCAATGCTTTCTCTACTATATGTTTATATTTTCATCCGATACAAAGAGATAATGATTATAGAAAGAGAAGCCGCAGTCAAAAAAAAAAGTTTTTTATACTAGCTGCTTATTTGGGATTGTTGTTGTAGTTTCTATATGAATTGAGTTGTTTGTAAAGCAAAACTTTTTTATAATTCTAAAAATGCTCCATGAAGCTATTCCAAATTTCATCACAAAATCAAATGATGAGAGCCTGAATTATTTGTTAAAAATCACTTAAAATAGTCATTTTAAGAAACTTCTACTTTTCGTTCATATGACTTGTTATGTCTGAAATAACACACAGTAGACTATTACCATTAATTAATAACTTCCCACATATTTTAAAATGCTGTTTGTGAGAGTAACAGGTGGCTTTAACAACTACAAGCTTCAAGCACTACATTCTGAAGTAAAAGAGCACGGGCGTGATACCAAACACACTTTGGGTGTCCTTGAATGCTATAGGTAGGTAGATGGAAAGTGTGTGTACATTTTTCCTTTTCTTTAGAATACATCATTATGACTAGTACTGTGTGACCGTTGCTTGGCTGCACGGGCACACATTTGGAAAAGATATTGGCCCTCGAAGTATTTCAGGTTACGAGAAACAGCTGCCGAGGTGCAGCCCTCGACCCACACAGGAATTCTGTGACCTCCAGACACAAGGACAGAGCTTCTTGGGGTCTTCTGCCAAAACAAAGAGGGAAAACCACCACGGAGAGCATTCGTACTCCAACCCCATTCTGTGAAATCACAGCATGAGTAGAGAGAATATGGTGCTGAGAGTAAACAGTCGAAAGTAAAAGTTTGGACAAAAAGTTTTACTTAAGATTTTAGTTTAAAATAAGGTATCGCAATATTAATATGAATATAATAATATCACTATTAATATTAAAATATTAATGCTCAGCTGTGGTTTATTTAGTATTGATTTCGAGAGGAAAATGTAATGGCATGTTTACATTTTTTTATTTTTTCTTCGAAAAACGAATTGCTAAGCTTAATTTTTTTTGTCTTTTTAAAATATGTTGATATATGATATATGAAGCTATTGCCACTTGTTGTGTTCAAACAGTGGTGTCCAAACTTTTGCACTAGTTTTGTTTGGATTTCTAACGCTTTAACCCACAAACAGAGCTGACCTCATAAGACCACCACAAGAACATCTCTTTTTTTCCATCCGAATGGAAACCCAATGTGTAACCTGTGTGTAATGTGAGCCACAGCTTTTTCTAACAAAGTGTTTCCTGGGAAATTGAGGTAAATACATGTGCTTGCTTTTTAGACTGCAATCTGCGGAACCCAGAGAGGAGGTAATAGAAGCATATTTGTGCTCAGCTGCTTTCAAAGGTTAAATGAGCTCCATCCAAACCACACAAGCGCATCAAAGGTCATTCTTTTCTTTAAATAAGATTCTGGGGCTATTAAGGGACTAACTGCAATGTTTGTATGTATGCTCATGTTCTTATGTTCCCCATCCATAGTCAAGAGATTCTCCTCGACAGCGTGAGTATAGAGACATGTTTGGTTTGCTAATCAAAGCGCAAACATGCCACTTGATTACCACTCCAGTGTACTTACTTGACACCACCATTCAATAACAAGTCAAGCCTTTACATATATGAGCTCACTTTTGGTCCTGCATACAGTGAGCAACTGCAAACAAAAGAATTGGGCTTTGGGAAATAGAAATTCTTCATCCACTTCCAAATCCCAGATTTAAAAAGCAGTGGAAAGTTGAAATGAGGCAGAAACCTACCTTTCAAGCATTCGCACCCTCCACATCGGGTTTTCTTGCTTTACATGAATCCCAGCAAAATTGCTGCTTTTCCTTAATTTAAAAAAAAGTTGGGAACTCAGGACTAGAGCTGAAAACCGAGAGCGTCCCACCGGGGGTTTGAGAATTTCCAATAAAGCCCCTTTTTCTTCTGCAGGACACACATGCAGATGGAGACGCGAGTCCGGCGCGTAAAAGGCAAAGAAAACGTCTCTCTTCGCTCCTGCACACTTCTCCAATTCAGACTCATGGAAAAAAGTTTCCACTAAAGTTTGAGGAGTTTGGAGGGCGCAGCACACTTCAGATCCATTTTCGGTATCCGGCTCCCGAGAGCCCGAATTTTTCGAGGCAGCCCGAGCTGAAGCATGTGAGCTGAGCTCCGAACTCTCTCTCCTGCTCCCCCCTCTGCCCCCCTCTGCCCCCCCTGCTCCCCTCTGCCCCCCTGCTCCCCCTGCTCCACACTCACTCCGAGGACCACCCCGAAACAGGAAGTGCACTCTCTGTTTTTCTTGAAGGAAAAGACAGACTGGGAGAAAAAGCTGACTGCTGAGACTGTATCTAAGTTTCATCTAAGCATCAGTCTGTCGGGAGCACTTATTATTATTATTATTATTATTATTATTATTATTATTATTATTATTATTATTATTATTATTGGCGGCACGGTGGCTTAGTGGTTAGCACGTTCGTCTCTCAGCGCTAGGGATTCCCGGTTCGAATCCCCATCTGGGTGGAGTTTCCATGTTCTCCCCGTGTCTGCGTGGGTTTCCTCCGGGTTCTCCGGTTTCCTCCCACAGTCCAAAAACATGGAGCAAGTCAATTGAGTTCTCCAAATTGCCCCATATAGAGTGTGTCTGTGTGAGTGAGTGTGTGCCCAGCAATGGATTGGCGCCCTGTCCTGGGTGTATCTGCCCAGCGCCCGAGACGTTCTCCCCTGGATGGGCATGGGGAACCCCACCGCGACCCTAATAGAGGATAAAGCAGGAGATAATGAATGAATGATTATTATTATTATTATCCATCCGATATCTTTCACTTTATCCACTTTATTACCCACTAGGGCCAGGGCAGATACACCCAGGACAGGGTGCCAATCTATCGCTGGGCACACTCACTCACTTACACAGAAACACACTCTATATGGGGCAATAGGGAGCATTCAATTGATCTTGAATCCATGGTTTTGAACTGTGGGTGGAAACTGGAGAACCCGGAGGAAACCCCCGCAGACACAGGGAGAACATGGAAACTCCACCCAGATTGGGATTCGAACCGGGTATCCCCAGCGCTGAGAACCTGTTAACCACTAAGCCACTGTGCCGCCCTATTATTATTATTATTATTATTATTATTTATTAATTCATTTATTACCTCCCGCTTAATTCTCTACCAGGGTTACGAAGGGGAGGGGGTCCCATGCCCATCCAGTGGAGAACGTTTCAGGTGCTGGGCAGATACACACACTGACACACACCATATGGGGCAATTTCAATTGGACTGTGGGAAGAAACTGAGAAAACTCGGAGGAAACCCATGCGGACACAGGGAGAACATGGAAACTCCAACCAGATTCTATGTGCTAAGAGGCGAACATGCTAACCAATTATTATTATTGTTATTATTATTATTATTATTATTATTATTATTATTATTATTATTATTATTATTATGGCGGCACGGTGGCTTAGTGGTTAGCACGTTCGCCTCTCAGCGCTAGGGATTCCCGGTTCGAATCCCCATCTGGGTGGAGTTTCCATGTTCTCCCCGTGTCCGCGTGGGTTTCCTCCGGGTTCTCCGGTTTCCTCCCACAGTCCAAAAACATGGATCAAGTTAATTGAGTTCTCTAAATTGCCCCATATAGAGTGTGTTTGAGTGTGTGAGTGTGTACCCAGCGATGGATTGGCGCCCTGTACTGGGTGTATCTGCCCAGTGCCCGAGACGTTCTCCCCTGGATGGGCATGGGGAACCCCACCGCGACCCTAATAGAGGATAAAGCGGGAGATAATGAATGAATGAATTATTACTATTATTATTATTATTATTATTATTATTATTATTATTATTATTATTATTTATTATTATTATTATAATTATTGCACCCATCAATGATAATTAAACTTTTCCACAGTTTAAAACTAACAGAACTTCTGAGAAGAAGATCTGATGTTGTTTCTGGGTTTCAGTGAAATCTTTTTATTTTACATGGATGAAAAAAAGTTGAACTAATTGGACTGTTTGGAAAATAAGGCTCTAATTTTCAGAGTTTCTGGTTTTTAGTGTGCGTGTGACAGGAGAAGGATATTGAAAGGAAACTTAACGGCATGTGTTTGGAACTTTTCTCCGCGCTGCTGCTGCTGCTGCTGCTGGAGGAGCTGTGGAGGTGCGCGTGCGTGTGGGCTGCAGACGCGGTGTGTGGCGAGGACGAGCGCGCGCTGTGAGTACAGCGCAAAACCCGGAGCGGATTCACTGACCTGACCGACTGCTGCCGCTCTGACGACGCGGGGACAACCATCCATCCATTATCTTCCGCTTTATCCTATATAAGGTTCCCCATGCCCATCCAGGGGAGAACGTTTCAGGCGCTGGGCAGATAGACCCAGGACAGGGCACCAATCTATCGCTGGGCACACACTCACTCACACAGACACACTCTATATGGGGGAACTTGGAGAACTCAATTGACCTTGATCCATGTTTTTGGACTGTGGGAGGAAACCGGAGAACCCGGAGGAAACCCATGTGGACACAGGGAGAACATGGAAACTCGAACCGGTTTCGAAGTTTCGAATCGCTGAGAGGCGAACGTGCTAACTATTAAGCCACCGTGGGTCGGCTGGTCATTGTGTTCAAAAACTCTCCATTATGAGTCGCTACAAAGTTTTACAAAGTAAAAAAAAAGGAAAAACTGGTTAAGTTTATCTTTTAATAGACTGTGTTTGATGTTATCTGGTCGATAGTCTAGTTTCTGCTGCCAGTGTTTGACATGTTGCTAGCTGAATCTGTGGACGGTGTTCATTGCCAAAACACAACAAAAAGCTGTATTTCCGGATGAAGCATTGTTAGATCAACAGCAAACAACAGAAATGTGTTCAAAACTCTTAGTTACGTTTTAAATGGGGGCTAAGTATTAAAAGTAGCAATTCCAAATGCTGGGTTAGCTGGTAAATGAAGGCTGCTTTATAGCAGACCTGCAAAAACCAGCAACTTGCTTCAGATATATAGATAACAGTGAGTGATCTAGTTTGCTTACTGTGCTTACAACCCATATTTAACCCAACCATGCATTGAAACCTACACACACTGAGTAAAGTGAGCACACATGACCAGAGAGGTGGGAAGCCTTGTGTACGGTGCCTTGGGAGCAATTTGTGTTGGGTGCTTTGCCCAAGGGCACTTCAGCCATAGTACTTGGTGGGACAGGGAATCGACCCGGGGACCGTCAGGTCACAAGGCTGGTTCTTTAACCACAAGCCTACAGCTGCCCCTATCAGATAGCTACTTTTTAAATCCTACAGACAAATTCATGGCAACCAATAGCTATTGCACACAGTAAAGTAAACAACAGACATTGAAGTAGAAATATACATTGGGACACTTGAAGTCTGCTAAATGACCAGATGTAATGTAATGTAATGGGGTGTGGGAGTTCAGTGGTTAGGGCGTTGGGCTATCAATCTGAAGGTAGTGGATTTAAATCCCAGGTCCACTGAAGTTCCAATGTCGGTCCTTGAGCATGACCCTTAACCCTCATTGCTTCAGGGATGTTGTATCAACCCTATGTTCTGACCCCAACCAAGTTGGGATACTTGTAAGTTGCTTTGATAAAAGCATCTGCTAAATGACCAAATGTAAATATAATGCAAGTGTATGTAATGCTGCATGTTATTTAAAGAATGGGGATCATTAACAGAGGGATCAGAACAACATGTTAGTGAAAGTGTATCATGGAAATTCCTCTCAAAAACTTGTTGATGGTCATTAGATTGGAAAAGAGTCAAAAACCATCTCTTCTGTGACCTCACAAACTATAACACGCCTTGCTCTTGGCATGAGTTTTTATTATCAACCACTCCTAGAGAGGTTTAACTGAATAGATGAATTCTGAACTCTTTAGAGTTTTATAACCTTTTATATTCTGATGAGAATGTATTGTAATAAATCAGACTTTGATAAATTCATGTTTTTTTAATTAAAAGATGTTTCTCATGAACTGCAGTTGGAAATTACAGAACTATGACAGCATCATTTTAAGTGGAACTGATATAACAGACACTGAGTGTAGAAATAAAATGTGTAACTGATAAAGTGATCTGTAATTTACATATTTTATATTCATATGTGTCATTTGATCTACAGTATATAATGAGACATTTCAAAGAGGGTTAGGGATTTTGAAAAATTCCACCTGTCTCTCAGGTTAAGGTAAGCTTTACTAATTCAGGCATAAGACTCTGACCACCTGTGCTTTGTTCTGTAAATAAGAATGAGTGTTGTGCAGCTTGTTTCACACAAGGGTAAGAAATTACAGGTGTCCATTCACAGATGTCTGGCCAAGATCAACGAAAGCTTTGTGGATTAGTTCAATGACAGTCTTAATAAAGGACATTCATTCATGACTTCATAGTGATCAAGTTAAGTAACAACTTAACTTATTATATTTAAAAAACTTAAAATCAGGTTCAATTCATTTTTACTTATATGTGACTTTTTATATTGTATAATTGTCACAAAACAAAGTAAAATCTTTAATTTTTGATGATGATAAGTAAGTCTAGATCAATCAACTTTATTTTATGCTTGAACAAAACGAAATGATAAAGTCTTAAGTAAAATGATGATTAATTACTAATAACAATGATAAACTTTAATGAATTAAACTTTGAACACTAATCAAAAGTTTAATAACAGCTAAAACGTACTACATTAGTTTTTATTCAGTAAAAAAAGCAGGTCATTATAAAACTCCTGGTAATGAATAAAAGAATTAAAGGTTGGGGAACTAACTGATTACACAGCCAGAAAGAGAGAGAGAGAGAGAGCATGAGAGAGAGAGTGTGTCTTTTTCAGTGCATGTGTGATTTAAATAAAGCAAAAGTGCATCTGTTGCCTAAGCCTCAAGCATCTGGACAGAACTCTCTTGCTCTGCAAAATCCACACCATCTTTAGTGGATTTGTTTTTCCATTGCAGATGGACTCGTGCACATGTTTTCTTCTCATTGGCTCGTGATGCAGAGCTTCTACTGATACACCAAACACAGTGTCGTATATAAAAGGCTTCTACTCTGCTTCGTTTCCCAATCCTGTGCTTCATGCCTGCACGACAGAGAAGACACACATGAGAAAATAGGAGAAAAATGAGCCAGATCTTTTTGCAGTGATGCACAATGGAAGCACAGTGCACAAGAAGACTGCAATTAAAGGTAAATATATATTTTTTGTTATTATATTCAATACAATTGTGCCATTAAATGATTACTAAATAACTGTTTATTAGGCTGCATTTATTAATAGGAATAGTTTTAAAATTGTATAATATTTTCTTCTGTAATGTAAAATATGGACAGTTTTTATATGTTATATATAATATAAATTTAAGTCAGCAAAATTTTCTAGGCTATAATATAAATACATTTATGCATATATTAAAATTACTATTCATTAAATAGTTCATAAAACACTATACTAACCAGTTCAATTCCTCTATCTGGATCCTATCACAAACTATATACATATTTACATATACTGTGTACGTGTGTGTGTGTGTATGTATAGCTTTTAATAGTACTCATATAGAGGAATTAAAATCTTTAATAAATATTGTATGATCTTTCACACACCTGTTGAACTACAAAATACAAAATACAGATAAATTCACAATAATATGCATTTTTTCTTATTAATTTACATTAATAATTAATAATAATTAAGATAAATATGGTAAAATGCTGCAAAACAGAAATGTCTTTGATATCATTAGGCATGTGTTTATATCTCATCATTATATATGTTAAAGTTATAAACTTGAAAATATGAAAATATTCCAGTAATTTATCATTTAATTCATTTATGCATATTATTATTATTATTATTATTATTATTATTATTATTATTATTATTATTATTATTATTATTATTATTATTTATCTGCAAAATTCTAGGAAATGAAATTGTAAGTAAGTTTTTCCAGCAGCTTTCTTGGCTTTTCTTGACAAAGGTCATGCATGGTGCAGCAGATTTAGTTATGGTGCATTATATTTAATGCTCATATAGTGCCTGGTTCGTAGGGTTATCGGCTCTAGTACATAATAGCTTTAGCTTTCCTGGCTAATAGTGTCGTGTGATAAAGGAGCAATGCGTAGAGAGTGAAGACTGGACATGCGTTTGCATTAACATTAAGGTTGCCAACCTGTCTGTTTAACAGTAGAGAGGTATGCCTGTATGTTGTGCATCAACTTGCTCCCTGTATGCGCTTCTATTTCTTTGTTTCTTAAAATCAGAACAGTAGACAATTTCTTATTAAATTAATTATCAGGTTCTGACTTATGGAAGTCATTTTGGGTCACCAGTGTATAAATGTCACCTGATGTTACTAGTTACTAGTAAAATGTCACTAATTACTGATTATCAGTTGTAATAGTAAGAAGCCTGGATTCACCTCAATAGCTGTTTTGTCCTGTCAGTGTCAGACCTGGTCATCTACTGTAGTTTCTAATAAAATAATGCTTTCAACAGCAATCATGTTTATTTCTTGTATACTAAGCAAATATGGCACTTTAGTTTTCTTTAGGATCCAACAATTTACTTCTGAACTAATTGATCTGACTGACATTGTAAGCAGGCAGCATGGTGACTTAGTGGTTAGCACGTTTACCTCTCAGTGCTGGGGATCCAGGTTCGAATCTAGGTGGAGTTTTCATGTTTTCCTCGCATCCACATGGGTTTTCTCCAGGTTCTCTGGTTTCCAGACACAGTTCAAAAACATGGATTCAAGGTGAATTGGCAGCTCTAAATTGCCTCAATACAGTGTGTGACTGTGTGTGTGTTCAGAGATAGATTAGCACCCTGTCATTAGTATATCTGCGCATTGTCCAAAATGTTCCCCACTGGATGAGCATGGGCACCTAATGGACCCCCCTTTCCATTAGGTGGAACATGATGGATAGATGGATTGGAAGCTGGAGTAAAAAATTCAGACTTTAATCCACGTTCTAAACAGCAGAGGGCAGTACCACATAGTCTGTGCACAGTGAAAATACCATGGCTCCATTATACGAGTGCCTGATCGTTTTAAAGTGATAACAATAAAGAAAATAGTATATGCATATCAAAATATTATGCCCTCTATCTTTTCAGGTACCCGTCCTGCTCATATGTATATTGTATTGAAAATATAATTTAATTATTTAATTGAATTAACAAGCTAACTAAAAGTACAGAAAGTAAATGAAAAACAAAAAACAGTAAAACTGAATTGACTTTGAGTACACAATACTCTTACCTTTAAACAATAAAAAAAAAATCATCCTGAGCTCCTTAAGCACCTTCCAAGGCTACCTGATAGTTTCCACTTGCTTGAACCCTTTAGAATTAGGTCTCCATAGGAAATTGAATGAGTGCTGTGCAGCCTTGATCCAGAGGGATTAAAGAGATCATCACCAGTGACATTAATTCTGTGAACTGTTTTATTGCGAGCTAGCAGGATTACAGTGCTGTCACTACACAAAACTCCATGTTCTGGTGTTACTGCATATGTTCTGAACACTGTGTTGGGAAAGAAGCTTTGCATAGGTCAGCCGAGTTCAACTAATTGCCTTCAAAATGTGTTTGGAAAGTCATGGGGTAAATTCTCTTCATATACCATAGTGATAAATATAATAATAATTATAAAAATAACAACAATTATTATTAATATTCATTCATTCATTATCGCCCGCTTTATCCTCTATTAGGGTTGCGGTGGGGTTCCCCATGCCCATCCATGGGAGAACGTTTCGGGCGCTGGGCAGATACACCCAGGACAGGGCACCAATCTATCGCTGGGCACACACTCACTCACACAGACACACTCTATATGGGGCAATTTGGAGAATTCAATTAACTTGATCCATGTTTTTGGACTGTGGGAGGAAACCAGAGAACCTTGAGGAAACCCCCGTAGACACAGGGAGAACATGGAAACTCCACCCAGATGGGGCTTTGAATCGGGAATCCCTAGCGCTGAGAGGCGAACGTTCTAACCACTAAGCCACCATGCCGCCTTTTATTATTATTATTATTATTATTATCTTTTCTTATCTTATTATTTTCCACTTGATCCCGTACAAGGGTTGCAGGGGGGTTACAAATGTCCATCCAGGGAGAAGAAAGTTTTGGGCGATGGGCAGACACACCCAGGACAGGACACCAATCCATAACTGGGCACTCACTCACACAGACACAAATATTATATGGGGCAATTTAAGATTTATTATTATTTTTATTATTATTATTATTATTATTATTATTATTATTATTATTATTATTATTATTATTAATAATAATAATAAGGTCATGATAGCTCAAATGGTTAGGGTGATGTGTTAGCAATCTGAAAGATGGGGGGTTCAAAATGAGCAGTTGAGCAAGGCCCTTACCCCTCATTGCACTGGGGGATTGCAACCCTGTGCTATACTCTGATCCTAATAAAGTTAGCAAAATGATGTCAATAAAAACATATCCTGTTAACAGTCCCATCCAGATGTACTGTAAGTTTTATGATTTTAGTTGGCCAGATTTCTTGTAAAATATTAAATGTGCAGTATAAAATAAAAATGCAAATAAAAAATGATATTTATTTTACATTTTGTTTAGAGTTGGCAATAGACAATAATTACCTAATAATCCAATGTTAATGCTTTTGATACACAAATACAACTACATTTTTATACAAAATCATGGAAATATGTCCCAACATTTTTTTTGTTCAATTATGTTTTGTTTTGTTTATTATTTGTTCCTAATTGGTTTTATAAACTGCATTTAATAAGTTTGTACTAATAGGACAACATGTTCACTATGGAGTAATCTGCTGTTTGCTGGGTTATTGCACATTATGCTTGTAATACTGCTGATAAAATAATGAATTGAAATACTGACATTAGTCACTTTCACAGGATCTGCATCCTCTACTTTCGACACTTAAATTGACGTGTTCTGGAAACATCAGGTGACATTTATACACTGGTGACCCAAAATGAATTCCATAAGACAGAATCTGATAATTAATTTAATTAGAAATGATCTAAGTTTGCCTCTCAGCGCTAGGGATTCCCGGTTCGAATCCCAATCTGGGTGGAGTTTCCATGTTCTCCCCGTGTCCGCGTGGGTTTCCTCCGGGTTCTCTGGTTGTCTCCCACAGTCCAAAAACATGGATCAAGTCAATTGAATTCTCCATATTATATCCATATTGCCCCGTATAGAGTGTGACTGTCGGAGTGAGTGTGCCCAGCAATAGATTGGCGCCCAGTACTGGGTGTATCTGCCCAGCGCCTGAAACGTTCTCCCCTGGATGGGCATGGGGAACCCCCCCGCGACCCTACTAGAGGATAAAGCGGGAGATAATGGATGGAATGGATGGATAGAAATTGTCTACTGTTCTGATATTAAGAAACAAAGACATGGAAGCGCATATAGGGAGCAAGTTGATACACAGCATACAGGAATACATCTCTACTGTTAAACAGAAGGGTTGGCAACATGGTCCTGATATAAACATACTTGACCATGTGACAAAGCAATGCAATATGTAAATAATATGTCTGTTGATTGATCGGCACTTAGTTTTTGTGTATTTTTACTCACTGTCATCTACATTATATTTTTTAATTATTTTATTTACACGGACATAAAATAACTCACAATCTGGTGAAGCTAAATCAAGACTCACAACTAATTATCTCTTTTTGAGTTTGTCGATATTGTAGTCAATACATCATTTGGCGCCATCTATTGATCGGGTCATATATTTTCAATTTGGAAATAAATTCTGAAGAAATTAAAAAGCATTGTTTGTTTTTTCAGAACAAAAACTTTATAATATTCCATGATTCAAAATACTCTATTTTTCATCAAATAAAACTGTTTAGGCTTGTAAATTAATTTTGTTTACCAAGGTTAAAAGCATGAGGTGGCTTAGTGGTTAGCACATTCACCTCTCAGCACTAGGGATTCCCGATTCGAATCCCCATCTGGGTGGAGTTTCCATGTTCTCCCCGTGTCCGCGTGGGTTTCCTCTGGGTTCTCCGGTTTCCTCCCACAGTCCAAAAACATGGATCAAGTCAATTGATTTCTCCAAATTGCCCCCTATAAAGTGTGTTTGTGTGAGTGAGTGTGTGCCCAGCGATAGATTGGCGCCCTGTCCTGGGTGTATCTGTCCAGCGCCCGAGACGTTCTCCCCTGGATGGGCATGGGGAACCCCCCCGCGACCCTAATAGAGGATAAAGCGGATGATAATGTTTAAATGCTCTATTTCAAACTTGTCAGTACTTTCAATAGATAATGGTCAAGTTTATAATCAAAATCTTTCCCTTATAGCTATAGTGTGACTTGTATGTCAAAAAGTCTAATTAGTATAACTACTTTTTTGAGGCTTACTGCAGATTGGGAGGGGGCACATGACTAAACATTATATTTGAATATAGAGCATCGCCTAATTCTTAAGGGAAAACTACCCCTTTCTCAAGTCACAAAATAAACAAGACTCTATGCACCATTTTAAACCCTGGCTTTAGACAGTATATGCTACTGATTTTATATGTTCCTCCCTATACCAATTTCATAGAGTAATATTATTTTGTCCTGATTGGAATGTTATATTAAATTTTTTTTTTCAGTGTTAAGACATTTCCATACACTATATAAACATAAAGTCTAACAGCACTAGTAAAAAAAATCAAATTAAGAGTAATAAACCTAAATAATAAAACATATAATAAGCATCACAGTTTGAAGAAAACATAATTCCAGATTTCATAAATTTCATCACTTATTACAGCAATTGAATTTATCTATGTGGACGTCCCAAGTTTGTGAAATCTGACGGTCCACTTTGTTCCAGCATGATTTCACAGTGTTTCAGGACGCACCTGTGGTGTTTCTAAATGTTTGGCTTTCTCTGTCTTTAATTGCCCTCATTAATGCTCAATAGTATTTAGGTCAGGTGACTGTGTCACCAGATCCACGGCGGTCAGCACTTCTTAATCTTCTTTTGTGTTCATGTAGTTGGTAAGCTTTTGGGTGTGTTTTGGTTAATTATCTCACCTCATAATTAAAAACACCAAAGTTGGTTCATTAAAAATGCAAATTCACAGCATTTATTATAACTGTTATTTTGTTCCTCCACTTTATAACAAGTGCCATTTGACCCACAACAGAAAAACACATGTATTATAAAATTGGTAGTACTGTATATATAATCTTATAAAGAAATGTGAGTGTCATGTTTCACTTGTTAATTTGTAGTAGCAGAGGTGCATAAGTATTACACCAAAATATTTTCATAATGTGTGTTATGTTAATAATTCATATAAGGTTTTCAAATCTTAAAAACGTATCTTCTTTATTAATATAAAATAATAATGATTAATTATTGGGATTTTCCAGTCAGAGCTCTTTTCAGGAATAGACCTTACCCTTTACTTTGGTGTTGTTTTTAGGTAAACTGTGCTTCTGTTTACCCAACTGACTGAATGTCCTAACTTTAATATTTCATAATCATATTTATTTAATCTTTAATAATAATGCACCCATAGATCCATTTTCATTAGTTTCTTTTAGAATAAATGCTAATTATTATTTCCTATGACCCATACAACCCTACTGCTTGTACAGTTCAGGGTGTGATGGGAAAAGTGCACTTGCTATGGAGAGTCATATGTTTAAAAGTGGTTGAGCTTGCAGGAAGACTGATTGAGAACAAATGTGATGTAAGTGTAAGGATAAATCAGGTAACTGGGTCTGGAGTAATGAGATCAGCAAGTCTTTCAGAGTTATTTGCAGTGGCTTTAATGTGTGTTGTAGGACCTAACACAGTTCACATGTTTGTGTACATTGCTTAGGTTTTATAATATAAACATTATATCCTGTTTATATGTTAAGGTCTTAGTAAGCAAGGTCTGTAAACTAAATTAAGATTTACTTTCTTAATTAGTGTCTTCTATATTAAAGTTATATACTTAGTTTGTCTTATATATTAGTCTGTTAAATTTATTTAAAAAAACATTAAAATCTATAAATTAAAGTGGATAGTGGACAGGGCTGTTTCTGCTGAGATTATAAAGTCAAAATTTAATATAAAATATGATTTAATAAAAATAAATATATAAAATCAAACAAATAAGAGATGACTGCAATGTTAGTGTACTGATGTCACGATACATGCTTTACATTACCTTTATATTTCTTTAATAGACCTGTATTTCTAAATGTTTGGAGGTGCTAATGTACTGTGCCCCACAAAAAAAGCTGCCGCTCTGTCTGTTATTAATTTAAATATTAATATTATTACTTCTACTATATTTCCATGGGTGCATTTACGGTCTTCTATTTAAATAAGGTTAGGTGTGGTAGCTCAGTGGTTAGGGTGTTGGGCTACCAAGTTGAAGGTTGTGGGTTCAAATCTCAGGTCCACTGAAGTTACCACCTTGGGTCCCTTAACCCTCATTGCTCCAGGAATGCTGTTAAACCCACCCTTATGCTGATGCTGTTTGGAGCCCAACCAAGTTGGAATACTTCTATGTCGCTTTGGATTAATGCATCTGCTAAATGACTAAATGTTAACATTTCCTGTTTAAATTGAAGTACATTTTTTTATACAGATGAAGAATGTCTAATATGAACAACGGCCTAAAATTATGTACATGATGGCATTGCACAGTTAATTACTAACTTATTCAAGTTTGCTATTAATCGAGAGCACAGTGTCACTGTGGTTAGTGCATCTACCTCACAGCAAGAGGGTCACAGGTCTGATTCCTGTTTGGGGTGATCAAGGGTTCTACCCATGCTTTAAGGTGTTTTCTCTGAAGACTATAGTTTCCTGCCACATTCAAATAACATGTCAATATGCAACTTAAAAATCCCAAATTTCCTGTTTGATTGTGTCGATTCAAACCATTCCTGGCAGAAAAAGACATTAATGCTAATAAAGATATAATTAATCTCAATAAAATAAATAAAAATAAAAATAAAATAAAATAAACAAATGCTTATTTTATGTGTTTAAAAGAGCCTTGCCTTTTACCAATGAGTATACCACACAGGCTCATTGCACGGCCCAAAGAACTTGTATAACCTTTGAATGATAAGAGATTATGTCACAAAATCACTTTCACATTTTCACCCCTCTCTTTTGAGCATTAGATGTTCCTGACGCTCTGTACCTTTGGACATATGTACATATATCATTTTGCCTAGTTAAACAAAATCTTAATACTGGCTTATTTTATTCTTAACCAAACAAAATATTGATGTTCACACAGCAGATTGAAGTTAAGTCTAAATATCAAAAGTCTAACTCCAGCATTGCTTCCTACCCCTTTCTCAATTGTTGTGACTTGTTGCATTTATAATGTATTTGTGGTTTGTTCATTTTGAATTCTGAACATAATCAATTACATTTTAATGTTTAATATCTGTATTAACATATGGAGTTTTCCAAAAAACTGTCTGTCCCCCAATGAATCTTAGTCGTCTTAAGGTGTCTTCCGAATTACTTGAAGTTACTTGATTTTCACATTTTAAAATGCTGATTTATCAAAAGGCAATTAACTTTAGTACAAAGGAATAAAGATCTTATGAACTAATGCATTTTAAACATTTGGTATATTTTTGTAAAATGCATTAATTTGGAACCAGTAAGATTTTTATTATCAATTTAAAAATAGCAAAGCTTAAAATCACTTGTGTGCTATAAACTAATAAATAAATTTAAATAATACTATGCTAAACTATTAAGCACTAGCCATTTGGTCCAGCTTTGAAAGGGCTTGTGTTGAAATTTACTGCCAATGGTGTAAATGTTAATATACCGTTAAGGGTCACCACCATTAACAAATGAAAAATACAGAAACTGTAAACCTGAAATAAGCTCTCTGGAAAAAAATTGTAAACTATCTGGTACATGGGAATATTTTTGCCATATTTGTTTTTATTTATCATGATATAAGGTTCCCTAATTTTGATTGAAAAAACAAAACAAAATAGGAGCTCCAGTATGCATCTTTGCACAACTTGGTTCTTGTTTAGATCTTTAGCTCAGTGTAGCAGTTATACAAGCTTTTAAGCCAGGACACATCTTACCACTCACCCAATGGGAGGATTAATAAGATTAAAGTGTATATTTGTGTGTGTGTGTGTGTGTGTGTGTGTGTGTGTGTGTGTGTGTGTGTGTGTGTGTGTGTGTGTGGACACGTGTGTGAGATTACAGTAGTTCAGTGGGTCTGTAGGTTAGTATGTCAGTCAACCAGTAAGTCACTAGGTTTCTACCTTATGTCCATTAGCTGCTAAAAGCGAATGCATCCTGTTTGTAGATGTGTACGCATTTACAGTCCCCTCCTACAACACACAGGTGTGTTTTCAAGACTTTGTGGGGTATATAAATATATACAGTATATACTATCAGCCAAAAAGCTTTAAAACACCCAAAACCTTTCAATCTATATTGCTATTTACAGTTCTGTATTAACAGACCTGCTATTTACAGCAAAGTCTAAAAAAATTTGACTAAAAGTTTCCAAGAAAATGTAACAATAATTTATTAGATCATATCAGATTAGATCATATCATGCTGGTCTATTTTCAGTTTTATTTACAGACTTAATGTACTTTATGCTTTGAATCTAATAAAATAATGTTTCATATGATATTGTGGGGTCGGCACGGTGGCTTAGTGGTTAGCACGTTCGCCTCTCAACACTAGGGATTCCCGGTTCGAATCCCCATCTGGGTGGAGTTTCCATGTTCTCCCCGTGTCCGCGTGGGTTTCCTCTGGGTTCTCCGGTTTCCTCCCACAGTTCAAAAACATGGATCAAGTCAATTGAGTTTGCGTGTGTGAGTGTGTGCCCAGCGATAGATTGGCGCCCTGTCCTGGGTGTATCTGCCCAGTGCCCGAAACGTTCTCCCCTGGATGGGCATGGGAAACCCCCCTGCGACCCTAATATAGGATAAAGTGGGAGATAATGAATGAATGAATAACTAATAAATGAACAAACAATGAATGTAACAACAGTTTGAAAAATGGATAAATACACTCATGAATGGGCAATTTTTAGCGGTTAGCATGTTTGCTCTCGGCGCTAGGGAGTCCCGGTTCGAATCCCAATCTCTGTTTAGTGGTTTACAACAAATCAGAGAGAGAGAGCAGTGTCATACAATTCCCTGCACATCTAGTACATGGCATAATAAAGATGCTAATTCTGAAGACATTAGAGATCATGAAGACATTACAAATCATAGGGCAAATATGTTTTTTTTTTTGTTTGTTTTTTTAATGTTTTTTCACTTTATTTCCAACAAAGCTTGAAGAAAACACTAAAGGCATTTCTAAATGCATTTCTTTATGCAAGCCTCACCTTTATTTTGGCTAGTATATATTATTATTAACAAATAGATCAGGCTGTTGTGTATTTCCAGTAATGATTTGCAAATAAAATAATATAATAAGTTGATTTGCTTTTTGCTTCACCTTCAATAACAGTCAAACCTTTTTTACAACAGAATTTATATACTATAAGTATAAATACTTAAGTATTTATACTATAAGTATAAAAACACAAGTTATATAAATATATATCTAATATCAGGTTATATAAATTATAAGTATAATTCTGGTTTACTGTTTTTTTATTCTGAAACCGCTGCATATTCATTGTATATGTTTCAGTTTATTCTACAGCCAATTTATGACTGGTTCCACTTTGCCAAAAAAATTAACGAATGTTTGCTTGACAAATACAGACACTCCATAAAAAAACCAATTCAGTTGTTTGCCCAAGCAAACACGCTCTTTGCCTTTTAGACATTATTGATTTTGAGTTCACAAAATCAATAATGGGGCATATAAAGATATGAGCAATCAATTTTTAAGATGCTGGTATTGTATACTACATAAACATGTGCTGAGATATATTTAAAACTCATGAAAACCAGTGGCATTACTCCTGGATTATTACTGGAGTATCGCTTAACTATATCATACAGTAAAAGTCAAATGTTGGACAGCAGCTTATTGTCTCTACATTAATTGTCAATTAGTCAATTAAACTTACCTTACACAATCTAATTTATCTTTTTTTCTACACTTCATTATTCAACTTTAGTCTGTTCTCTTATGGCCAGGACCACCACAAAACTACCATAGAGCAGCCACTGTTCAGCTATTTGTTGAATCTTAGTGCTGCAGTAATAACATGGTAGTGTGGTGTCAGTGTGTTATGCAGGTATGATTAGATCAAACACAGGAGTGCTGATGAATTTCTTGAACACTGTGATTATTCATTGTGCACTCTGTTACATCTACTTTAATCCACCAACTTGTGAATATATGATCAGAGATAGTAGCTTATTTGTTGTTGCACAGTTTGGTCATCATCCTCTAATGCTTTGTCTCTTTTGTTTTCACAGGCTGCTGAAGGCCTACAGTAGTCAACATTTCTAACTGGCTGATTGTTTTGTGGTCTAGCAGTAATACAGAGGCGCATGGCCCCAACAATAAGACTCCTGCATCTGATCAACTCACACCAGGGCAACACACACTGTGTCACACTGTGTTACTGTGGTGCGTACAATCATTCAAAACCCAAATAAAATCAGCTGTTTGGTGTTCAATCAGATTATTACAGAATATAGGAAATACCGTGTGCATCTATATGATGTGGAATTGATCAAATCAATGATAAGAGTAACAGGAAGATATATTGAGCATTCGACTGCAGTGTGTCTGTGTTTCCTGTGTTCAGAATTGAATGAAATGACCCAGAAAACTGTTTTATAAGTAAAATATTTATTTAGTAATACAAAATTTACATTCAGTAAAATCTCATAACAGAAT
The DNA here is from genome assembly GCA_019802505.1 of Corydoras sp. C115. NCBI lineage: Eukaryota > Metazoa > Chordata > Actinopteri > Siluriformes > Callichthyidae > Corydoras > Corydoras sp. C115. The sequence continues at coordinate 3,065,419 of JAFMOC010000008.1, forward strand.
AAAAGATTTTCATAAAAGTTTGAGAAAATAGTTCTGTTACAAGATTATGGAAATTAGAATTAAATAACTTTGAGAACTTAATTCCCAGTAAGGGCATTTGGACATAAGTTACAATATATTTACATTATTGCATTTTCATGACTGAAGCACAGACAAACTAAAATAACATTCAAATACATCGGTGTGACTCGAGGCTACAAACACACGAGGCTATAAAAGATCCATCCATCCTCTGTCCATGAGGTTAACTCGGGGGTTGTGAGCGAACCTTCCTTTATTCCTAGAATCCCACACGCACTGGCATATTAAAATATTGTCATAAGAAAGACTTTGTTCTTTTTGTGACCTTGACAGCGTAATCAATAGAACTGTAAACATGAAAATGAAGCAAGCTATGATGCTATCGCCAAAAAAAAAGAAAAAAGAGAAAGGCATGTTCAGAGCCGATGCTAATTTGATCCGGCAAGTGCTTTAAAAACCAATCAATAGACAAAAACTCACATTTGCATTTTTGCGTTGGTTTAAAGGCTAATGCATTGCTCATCTTCATAAAGCTCAAACATTGACATTCAGCAAAGTACAAACACAGCCTAATATATGTAACATGTCTAAAGACAGGTTTAAGTTGATATGTCTTAACAAAAGTCAAACGCACATACAGCCACACATACACACACACACACATGCACACCCAGGTCATTAGCGGAACTAAAAACAGTACACAAAAAGCTCTGAGAACCTAAGAGATCTGCTTTGCTTAAACATGCAGACTCACATTCGTATCTGCTAAAATTCAGTAGCAAGCATGCACGAATAAAGCATTTTTATGCACATTTACCGTCATGCCTTTCTAGACCATCATTTGCACATGTGGCAATAACTAAATGTTTACCCATCTCATTGGGAAACCAGGCAGAGGTCAGGCCATTAGCCTTAGCCAAATCTAATCAAACAGTACAGTGAAAAGGCTTGGAACCACATATGACTGAGCACTGCCTCACAGTTTTAATTGCATTTTTTAGAAGAATTATATGTATTTCTTTTAAATAAAGATTATGATGCTTTGGTGTTGCTTCCCTGGTTTCTAACATTTTATAAAATTATTTTCTATGGTATTCAGTGTATATTTGGCTGCATTAAAGCTATTTAAATCCCTTGATATTAAAAGTGCTTTCTTGAAATTATTAATCACGTCTGGTTGTTGTTTATGTACACCCGCAGGACTCCACAACCATGTCCAATATATCAGCCTTCACGATTTTGTTCTTGGAGTCGAAGTAGACCACTGAAAGCGGCCGTCTCTGGGTGGGCACACAGCATGAGGACACACCTGCGTGAATGCCTTTGGCCTTTAGTTGGCCAAACAAAGTGGCGTGAAAGGAGGAGGCAACGCCGGGTGAACCAGCCAGATACTGTGGACACTGGCCCATGCAGAAGTTCATGTGATAACCCTCAGGTGCGATGATCCAGTCCTGCCATTCAATGTCCTTAAACTTAATATAAAAATCTTTCTTGCAGCAAATACTTGTGTCGTCACCACAGCGCAGGGAGCGTTTGCTCAGGGTGTGCTTAGGGTCATCTTCACGAAGACGCACCTGTGCTACAAGGTAGGGTTGTTGGGAGGGGTCAGCGCCATTGTAGCTGCACAGGTTTTGGCCTTCCACTTCACAGTGGACCTCTAGTTGCAGATGTTGCTGGCCACCATCTAAGAAAGCTTGTAAAGTACTTGTGATGGGGAATGTTTGCCAGCTGCCCCGTGTTCCTTCAATAGTTCGCTGAAGCAGGAGGGTTCGATTACCACCTTCTGTGCCTGAGAGATACACCTGAGTGGAAACACGGCCGGCTGGAACATGACCATTGGCGGCGCGTACATACAACCATAAAGAAGACTGTAACACCTGGATCTTACGACCCTGTTCCTGCAGAAACTGGAAGGACAATGTGGAACTGATCCGACTTGGTTCCGTGGGATCTGAAAAACAATACAATAACATTTTAGTAAAAGTAGGGCTTTAAGGTAAAGATATTAGAGCATGAAACATATATATTCCCCTTTAACTTATTGATAATCAAATTACAGCC